>JANBPO010004458.1:6199623-6236491 GCA_024336825.1 Amorphophallus titanum | reverse complement strand
TAGAACTCCCTGGCATGTCTTCTGATGTCTTCCTTCCTACTCATAGTCACAGCTCCGACCTTGATCGAAGCAATATGATTCAACCTCCTCCTCCTCGATGCAATCCTATACAGAGAAGTTGTGTTCTTGTCACCTTCCTTCACCCATTTCTCCATAGATCCTTGCTTCCAGTAAAGTTTTTCCCTAAAAAGGATCTCATCAAACTCAGCTCTTAGAGACTCTCTGCTCATCCTATCAGCATCGTCCAACAAACCTGCCCCCTTCAAGCCATCCAATGTCGCTATCTGCTGTAAGATCCTCTCCTCCACCTGCTTGACTGGAAGTTTCCTACTTGCACCCCATCCCATGAGTGCCTGGGCCACCTGGTTCAACTTCCCAACCAAGGTAGCCATAAGAGAACCATGAAGCCTCTGGTCATCCCACGACCTCCTAGCTATATCCAGAAAATCTGCCTCCTCGAGCCAACATCTCTTAAACCTGAAAGTATGTCTCCTCTCATGGCCACTGCTAGTCTTCAAGAGGATAGGCTTGTGGTCTGAAGTCGACCTAGCCAAACAAGAAGCTTGCACATGTAAAAAGTGATCCTCCCAATCCATAGACACGAGAAACCTATCAAGCTTGGAACAAGTCGAAGACTCTCTCATATTGAACCTATCAAGCATATTCACCAAGCCAATGTCAATGAGAGATGCTTGTTGAATAAAGTCACAAAAGCCCTCAATCTCTCCCACGTGGGGATGAGCTCCTATCTTCTCTGAAGCTACAGTCACCGCATTGAAGTCATCACTTACACACCAGGGCCGGCCTGATGAGAGATGATACACAAGTAGTTCCTGCCACAAAGCACTCTTTCCCTCCCTGGTTTGAGGGTCGTAGACATCGGAGAAGTCCCATGAATAGTCGTCTCTCAAGCGGCAAAAGTGAAGAGAGATGGCCCACTGACCAACCTGCCTCTCTTCCTCCACCTCAAAGGGGTTCCACGACACCATAATGTCTTTTGCCCTACCCACCGCCAGTGAAGCCACCCCCTTCGAGAGTCTACTACCCCCAATCTCCCTAAGCAGCCCCTCACCATCCCCATCACACTTCGTCTCCTACAAAAAAAAGATGTCGACCTTATATCTCCTCACCATCTCCTTAACCATCCTCCTTTCCTCACCCCCCCTAAACCTCTCACATTCCATGAGATAATCCTCATGGGGACTGTAGTGCGCATCCCTCTCCTCCCTCATGCTCCTCTCCCATCACCTCACTCTCATTGCTACCCCTCAAAACCCACAACTAGGATTTTTCCTTCTTCGCCACCAACGCAAAAGCCACCAACCATCTCTTCTGGCTTAAGGTGAAAGACCCCTTAATGCCCCTCTCCACCACCTCATAGGAGACCCCCAGCTTATCGGTCAGATCTCTCAAATAGTCCTCCGTCATCTCTCCACCAGCCCAATCAGTTCTTTCCCCTCCTGCTTGCTACGAATACCCCTTCCCTCCAAGCCCTCTTCTTCCAAGAAACCTTCCCCAAACCGAGGAGTATTTGAGAAATTGGCCTCAGACGGCCACTGCAGAAGTCCCTCCGCATCCCCTAGGTTGTTGTAGAGCGGATCAACAATGACTCACACCTCAACTGCTGGAGCATCTCCCGCCATCTTCCTGTCCCTCTCCTCCACAATGGCTCCCAAGACCAAGGCGGGCGACTCTGGAGACGGCACCCAGGGTACCAGGATAACGGACAGTGGGTCACCCCCCCTAAATCCTTCCAGGAGCCTTCGTCTCCCTCCCACGATGCATCAGAGACGGCATGCAGACCCAGCAAACCCTACTGCTACAGACAGATACCGTACTCTATCTCATCCCCCTGTAACTGCAGGGCGAGAGGAGACAACTGGTCTAACAGACGAGGGGGTCCTCCAGCTGCTGTCGGTGACGAGCATGATGCTTCCGAGTGCCGGAGAAGCAATTCCGGCCGCCTCTGCAACGGGGACAAACTCGGGCAAGGAAGAAGCCCCTTAGCGGGCCTCGCAGACCTAGTAATAGGTTGTTTCCCGAAGTCAAGTACCGGGCCCTGCTGGGCGACTTGGAACCCCGACCGAATATGGACTCCGGCTCGACTATAGCGGGCCACCTCAAGATGACGCAGCCGGAGCTGATCCACCGAACCCAGAGATGGCTCGACCCAAGCCACATTGGGCGGCCCACAGGATGCCCGACTATTTGAAAATTGAACTCTCGCCTTCTTCATCCATACTTCCCAAACCTCTGATGCCTCCTAGTGAAACCCTAGCCATCACGACGATGGCTCATCAAGCAACTCTTCTTCACCCAAATACGAAGGACAAAGGTGTCTCCTTCATGGCCGATGGTAAAGACAACCGGTGTGGCCGCCAGATTGGGCACCTGCACGACCACCACCATGCCCGTCCGTGATCCCATCGGGAAGAACCCCAGGCTGCCCTTCACCACAGTCCCAAAATACCGAACTACAAAGGCAATGCCTTCTTCGTCGTAGAGAAGCAAGGGCACTCCGGCGATAACGATGTGAACTCTCCTCAGCTTGGGACAGGGGAAGGTCCCCTGCTTTTCGTCCACCGTTGAATGTGGAGAAGGGCTCCGCCCCCCACCACGACCCCCACCTCTATTGGCGCTGCCACTAGCTCCTCTTCCTGTCCCACCACCAAGAATGATGAGGACGACACCGCCTCTCAGCCACCTCCTGCCACCTCCACGGACCTTCTGACCTCCTCCGCTCCCACAAATCCTTCCACGACTGTCACACAGAGGCTCCGTCACAACTAGTCAACTCGAGCACGCATGAGCTCCACCGGGAAAGCTCTGCGTCCAAGCAACATTTGCTCCCAATCCCCATCGACCCTGGTGTAGGGTTTCCCCTCACCACCTCCGCGAACAGCCTCACACGACCAGAACTCCACGCGACCCAACAAATGATGGTCCCCCAACCTTGCAGAACCTCTGAATGTGCCCCCTCCTCCCACAGTCGTAGCAGGTCAATACCCACCTGACCAATCCCCTCCCAGGGACGAGCTCCGACGAGTGCCCTCCCCTGCGGGCTCCGTTTTCCTCAGAGCTTCTCTCTCTAGAAATGGTTAGAGAGAGAAGATCATATTTTGAGGAGTAGGAAGAATAATTCATCTTATTCTGCTCTTATTCTATTATAAAAATCATCTTAAAAGACTCGTACATAATTTTTTAAAATTTGAATTTTTCTTACCAAAATAACCAAACTAACAACATACAAACTTCCTTTGCAAGAAACAATACCATCTGTGACATGAATAGGGCCCCCAGTTGAATGCAAGGATTGCAGATTGACTGCCGGGTAAGAAAGCTGGGGTTGGGGAAGGTCCTTGAGAAAGGTATATCAACCTCCCACCCCCAATCCCCTCCTCCTCCTATCCAAGATAATCAACCCCTCCTGCTGTGGCCGGTAATGGGGAAAAAGGTGATACCCCCCCTCCCCCCAAGTCTGTTCAGAGGACTCTCGGGGGAGCCCCCACATCTGTTTGTTAGGTCACAACAACAGGGCACCACCAACAGGCCAGCACAACACACACACACAGGCCACACCACACCATTGGTACTGGACTACTGACTCACCCTGCGCCACCACCCGGCAACACGCCCCCACCCTTCACCCTTCCCCAATCGGTCAATTTCCCCCTCATCACCCTCACCCACATCGCCTTATGCCCGGTGGGGTCGCCTCATCTCCTCCCCACTCTCACACTGCAGACCCTGGCGTCTCCCATCCCACGATCCCATCTCTCTCTCTCTCTCTCCCCACGATACGTGAACCCATTAGTAACCAATCATTGTTCATGTGAACGTTAACCAGTCCATGCCCTGTGACGCCCCAGGGAGGACACCGGGCATCCCCCGGCCCGGCGTGGTCACCGTCCGATCACGATAAGGCCGGCACCCTCGCGGCCCCACCCCACACTACGCTCATCTCTCTGATTCTCATCTCATACCGAGAGAGTTCCCTTGTATCCACACCACCCTACTCCCTCGTAATTCCTCCATCTTGTCTCACGGAAAATTTTATGAGCAATATGGCGGGCACTGACAAGGAGATGACCGTAAAATTAAAATGACCGGCGGTGACCCGTCCGAAGGCAGTGCGTGACTTTCTTTTGATGCCGTAAAACCAGAGGAAGAGACCACGACAGCTCATGTCACAGGTGTAAGGGCCAGGGGACCTTTCGATCTCAAGATCAAACAACAACTGTCTTAATCCCAATCCCTTGCATAAAAAATCTACACGCCATTTCATAAAAGCCTCCGCAAAACACGATTAGCCGCCGCCTTAACAATTCCGGGGGGGGGGGCGTGTCAGTCACATCAAGCACGTCACCAAGACGTGGCTTTTACCATGTGATAAACGCACAAAGTGCGCCCCTAATCCTAAACACGGACTGATGCGAGATAATTAACCAGATGGGTCGTATCCGATAGCTTACTTTCCGAGTAGACCTTGCCCTCTCTCAGGTGGTTCTCATCTCATGGTTCTGCTCCGTTCGAGAGGACCCTTGTGTGTTGATTTTCTTCGGCTCTTGCACTTTGGCAAGTTGTATTCTTCTTGTTGTTTAGGCTTGACTGCCCTTGAACATAATTTGGGTGCCAACAACATCAAAGTCCAGTCCTTTGATTAGCTCGATACAGTAGTAGTCAATGTTGAGGCCTTTCTGGCAACATGTTGCCCCACTACTGCTACAACGAGGCAGGAGAATCAATCTGAAGGCACCTCAATGCTTTCGAGCAAATGAAGATGATAACCCAGGAAAGGGCCGGATCTTCACCCGGCAAGCCTGCAGAGCAAATTTTCTCATTGCGAGGAAAGATGTAGAAACCCTACTCCTTCCCAAGGGAGAAGACAGGGGTGATTTTTGAATGGGCCTGTCATTAGGACACGATTACTCTATCGGCACTCAAGAAGCCAGAGGATGCTAAAAGAAGTGCTAATCCTCGATTCTGTCTGTATCATCAAATGTTGGGGCATTCTATCGAGGACTGTTATGTTTTCAAAGATGTTGCCCAGAGTCTGATCAGAAAGGGCAAGTTTCAAATGGGGGAATACACACTAGACCCACCATACCCACATGAAATGGGCGCTTACGGAAGGGGAGCCCATGTGATTTCCATCTACTATCTGGCCCCCAAATAGACATCAGAGATCGAGCAAGGTGAACCCCAAAATCAAAAGGAGCTGACCAGGCAGACAATGCCACCCACGAAAGAAAAGAAGAAGAGTCACCCTTATCTTGCGGCAGTGGCACATACCTCTACCTCTTTGACCGTGGAGGCAGTTGGCTTGGCTAATGAAGGATGCTGCGAAGTAGATATGACCTCCCTCTCCACCTTGAAGAGTGAAGATCCTTCGAAGGCAGTCTATGATGACTACCTAGATGATTATGAAGAAGTCCTACAGTTCTCAAGGCCAGGAGATATCCTGAAGTCGTGAACATTGATGCAAGAAAAGGCAAGAAGCTGATGTCCCCTGCAACTGTCGGGAGTCTATTGTCCCAGAGGCTGCCAAGACCTCTGATGAAGCCCCACAGAAACAAGAAGTTAAGAAGCTCTTTGTAGCCCTCAAGGTTGATTTATCTACGGGCCAATGTCTAAGCTACCGGGAAGTTGCCTTGATAGCTTCACCGTTGATTCCTCAACAAACTCAAAGGCCAGAAAAAGAAGTTGATGATGTCCCCTGCAAGTGTCGGGAGTCTATTGTCCCAAAGGCCGCCAAGACCTCTGATGAATGTTGGGTCTCCTATATGTTGAATGTGTTTTGATTGATTGGCAATAGTGGAGCTGACCAGGTTGACTGGAGTTGACTTTGGTAATCTCATCTTGACCATTATAATATTGTGTATTTTGATGAATCTTTATATGTCAGATCATTACATAGATCATGTTTGCACAATCGTGTGATGCCAGGTCTTAACAGTTCGCCACCATAATGCTCTATCATCCATGCCAATATAAGTGTGTGGTTGTATATGTATTTCGTGACCTTCTGTGTCACCTCGACCACGTACTTGACTACACGAAGCTGATTAATCTCATTCAACATCAAGTCTACACAGTGTGCTGCACAGAGGGTTCAGAAAAGGTCTCGCATGGTCCTCATCAGCTCCTCCCTACCCTTCTTATAGTTTGAGCCATTATTTGTCACAATTTGAATAACGTAATCCTTCACGATCTCGTTCACCATTTGTTCCATCAATGATAAAATATATTGGAAACTTTGGACATGTCCTGATGCATCCACTGACCTATGAAAAAATGTATGTCTGTTGCAATAAACAAGAAAGTTGATCAAGCTACTTTTAGTGGTATCTAACCACCAATCACACATTAGTGTGACTCTGTATTTTGACCATTTATGTTTGAAGGAGTCCACATAACTCTTGATCTCAATAACTTATTTATCAAGATGTATGCCGGCCAACTCTCTTGATATAGGTGATTGCACGTGTAACCTAAGAACTTGTACTTCTTGGAACATTAGCTTGTAATAAGAGCTGTTGGTCGCATTGAAAGGCAATCCCGTATGGTGCCACCATTTTATAACGACCTATCTGAGTTTCCATTTTGCCCCCTTCTGGCTATATGCACGATCCATCCTCGTTTGCTTGTCATGCTCTCGAGATAGTGCACTGGGCTCTACATCTTCAATGTTGATCAATTGTATCCTTTTTCTTTGTGAACTCGAGTCACCAGTTAAGAAACTCTTAATGTCCTGTGGTTATCGAGTAATAGATGAACCACCACTAGTTGATGCTTCGGTTCTTATTGTCTCGTGGCTTCGAAGTCTCATCTCCTCTAGATGTTCTGCTTCATCTCTACTGAAATGTACTGCCTCACGGAACTACGCTTCATATTGATCATTCACCGTGACATGCACATTAGACTGATGAGTACACGCTTGTCGTTCTTCGTCACTGGTTGTTCACGCGCATTCATCCTCATCGCTATCACTTGCTCTTTTGTTGAGCACCGCTTCAACCCTTTTCTTCTTTTTTTCCCCTTTTGTTGCATCTCAACTCTCTTCTCCCACAAGTGCCCGGCCATTGCAAGTTTCACGTCTTTAGGTATACGAGTACAACCAACAATCTCAAAATATCCCGCACTTACTCATTCTGCCAAGTGCTTTCTCAACCAAGACACACATCCTCCCCTCTGTTCTGTTTTGTAGTAGTTGTAATGTCAGTAACTACGATTACCATTCAACATAACTCCATATGACCATCCAATGTCATTTAGATATTTTTTAAGAGCCATCAAGTGATTAAATATATCCCCTAAATTTAGAAATTACAAAACGATACTTGGTTCAGTGGAAAGGATGATTGGCATCAAATAGTACTTGGATCATTGGCGAAGAATTTTAGAAGATCGACCCTGACTTGTACTAGCAGTATCACATTTTTCTCTCGTTAAAGTCGAATATTTTTAAGCTAGAGAGAATTGATGAAGATCTAGAGTGGACACGCAGTCAGAGGCACGTAAAGCCTAATAAGTATTATCTAGATTAGCATTCATTAGTTATTTTATTTTTATTGTTAGTTAATTAGATAATATTTGACTTTTATGAGTTGTATGTAAGTTTTATTATGTTGTTAGACCTTAATGTAATTTTCATTGGGTAATATAGATTGATGCAAACCCTAATGATGTCGATCCCCCTCTAATCTCTATCCTCTTCTTCTGACTTTGAGGTCAAAACCCCTTCTCTTCTTTTATTCCAATTCCTCTACGTCTGCTTCTTCTCCAGCGTAGCAAACCCCCTTTCACTTTCCCATTTATTATTCATTTCCCTTCTTCCACCGTTTCTCCCTCTCTTCCCGTCGAGCCGTCTCACCAACAGGGAAGGCAACCGGTGGCCAGCACCGGTGCCGTCTTCAGCGGCTACAGCCGCCGCTTCGCCGGCCCCCTCCGGCCAGCCCCGCCCTGCGCCGGTGCCGATCGCGCCTGCCAGCGCCGCCGCAGGCACCCGTCCACAGGCGCCGGCACCGCCGCCGCTTCTTCCCCACTGCCGACCAGCCGCGCAGCCCGCGGCTGCCATCGCCGGCCACCTTGTTGCTCAGCCGGAGTGTGCCTAGCCCCAGCCGCAGCAGCGCACCGCCGGAGGCAGCCCCACCCTGCCGCAAGCCACGCAAGGTGCCCCCACGGTCGACCAGATCGGCACGACTGCCGCGGTCCCCCTCCACCGGCACCGTCCTCCACGACCGCCGTGAGCCAAGTGCTCGCCCCGGCTACCTCCGCCATTGCGCCCCGCCGTCCTGTTCTCCACCGCGACCAGCCGCCCCCCTCTTTGTTCTTCCCTCATCTGCCGGCTACAGCAGCCCAGGATTAGAGCTACTCCGCCGTTGTCACCGCGGCTCTGTTGTGCTGCCTGCCACTGTCGCAGCAAAAGCCCCAGACGTCTGTGGTTGTCTAGCCGTCGTCACCATCACAGGCGTCTTGCAGGCATCCGGCGCACTGGAGCATTTCAACGGCAAGCACCAGAAACAGGTATCTACCGTTGGTCCCTGATTTGTTCTCAAGTTGATCGCCCCCCTTACCAGCTTCAGTACTCCGCTTCTGAATGTGTCTACAAGCGAGTTTCCGATCTCAAGATCACAGCGGCATGTATATGTATGAATTATTACTGTTTATCTAGCATAGCATTTAGTCATTGAATTGCATTCAGTAACATACGGAAATGACTGTAAGATATAAATCTTTTAAATCAATCTTAAATCACTTTTTCTTACCGAGGCCTCCAGGTCTCGCTCGGCCTCCTCAGCCCGTCAGACGGCACCCGCCAGCTGCTCCCCTAGAAGGGTGACCCGGGCACTCTGGTCCGGAACACTCTGGGCCGAGGCACTCGAGCTAGAAGCCCCTCCTGCTCCCATCGCCGTCCTCCTCTGCTGGGCACGCTGCATCACATTGAGAGACTGTCAGTGGTGAAACACCTAACTTCAGAAATGAATCATGGCATTTAGGAAGGCTTAACTCACCAGAATCTATAGGTCGTGCTGGGTCATCGTCAGGCGTGCCTCCAACGTGTGTAACCACATCTGCATGTCAGCTACCACCTCATCATGTGCATCCTGCATTTATCACACATTAGTCAAAAATATTCATCATATAGAATAATTAAACATTCAAAGCATGCATTCATACGTACCCCTTGGGGCCTCATCTGAGGCCGGCGCCCATACGTCCTCCAGTAGACCCAGAGGTATGTCGTTCTATCCTCCGCCTGGGAGACGATTGGAGTGCCGCTCCTCTGCCAGTCAGCGTACTGCTCCGGGAAGCGTAGTCGACAGTCTGTCGTAACTGCTCGTCCTCGGGTCTTCCGTCTGATCCTCCGCGGCTCCTCCATGTCCACCCACTCCTGTTGGAGACCCAACGTCCTCATGACCAGCCTGAGCCACAGTGGCTAGATCTCGTTCAGGCAGTGGAGCCAAAGCTCCCACCCAAACAAGGGTCGGCCCGCCATGACCTAGGGCTAGTCATCGTTCGTCATGCCCACGTAGGGCCTCCACACCACCTGCATGTGTATTTCATATCATCATAATCATCATAATCATCATAATCATAAATGCATCAATAATAAAATCAAAATGCATAAACATAACATACATACCATGGATGCTGGGAAGTCACGAAGCTCCCACCGCACTGCCACTAGCTCGTACGCGTGCGGGGCTCCCGTCGCGTACGGGAGCCAACGCCGAGCCAATGGGACTGCCTCTGGGCGAAAGACGTCAGCCCGCCCCATTGGAATGTATAGATGGCACCAGACATACATCCATAAATCATAGCATATCACAAAGCATAATAGGAATAGAAGCATATAACATAGGCATAAATTTAAATTTACATACCTAAAGGAATGGTGGGAAGCCGCTGACTGTAGTCTCTCTCCTTGTCCCGGTGGACAGGTCGGCAATGAGGTGGGCCAGTAGGGCTGCACCCCAGGCGTATCTCCCCACCTGGCTCAAGTCCTCCAGGACACTCAGGAAATGACAATTCATGTCGTCCCCCTTCGTGCCCAGCAGTAGCCTCCCTAGCATCAGGAAGAGGAACCTCCTAAGGTCTAAGTCTGCTCTCTCTCTCTGGGTGGGGTCTGCACAAAACAAGTACTATAATAGAATGCAGGCCTGTACCATGCCGAAGACAGATGGGATGCTCATAACAGTTGCATGTAACATAGGCTACATAGCAGTCTCTTTTGCAAATGCCGCAAAAAACAGTTCCATGAGAACTTCGTGAATAGTGAGCTCCCAATTTCATCAGCAACCAGCAAGCATGATGCTGGAAACGCATTAATTGCACAAAAGAAACTTTTACACAATGCTGAGAAGGCGCATTATCAGTTGAAAAATATACACCTTCGGCATCAGTTGAACTCTTGTAAAGAAGCATTGCTTCATTACAGAGAAGTTCTTCATGAGGTAGAAGGGGCATCCTGTTAAGAAGTGCATACCGCCCACTAGCTACTGTCCCCAGAGGGAACCAATCGCCAATTGCAAAGTTAACAGCCTCACCACAGTTGAAACCTGAAGTTCATAAAATTAATAATGGCAATCAGTCTATGTGAAAGGATCATGTTTGTGAATTATGTGCATAAGGTCATGTGCATGAACATTGCGTGAAAACAATGAACAGCCTAAAAAACAATCATACCATGACTGAAACCTGCATGATAGGCACGGGGAAAGGTGATAACAAATTCCCCTGGTTTCTGTACTGCTTTATATACAGGAACATCATGTTCTAACAAAATGTTTGGTGGAAACATTGTTGTTTTTCCTAGGAGGACATCAAATGCAGCATCTTCTCCATCGATTGATAAGATTTCATGTGCATAGACATTGTGCTGCACAACCTTCTCAAAGTCAGGAGCTGCATGCCCTGGAATTCCATACCAAGTTTTTGATGCCCCACAGTGATGATAATTGATGCTGCTAGAAAATAATTAACAAGTATGAGTAGAGATTCAGATGAATTAAATTCAATGCTGATAAGTAAACACACCTAGTATCAATCACTTTACCTATAGAGATAGTGATCTTCCACGTGCCAAGCAAACATACTGAATAGCATTCCAATGTAAAGCATAGGATCAGTTACTCCCTGAAAAAGAAAAGGGAAACAATAAAATGAAAACTCAATTTATGCAATCCAAAGAACCTACAATTGCAATTTAACCTATGAAGGTGGAGAAAAAGAAATTACCGGTATTGTGGTTTCCAGGAGCCTCAATATAGATTTGGGTAGCCTAGAAAACGTCTGATCACAAGTAATCAAAAAGAAAACATGAATCATGGAGGTAAAATGCTAAGAAAAAAATTATATGATAAAGAAAAATCAGAAACATTATGAGTTACAAAAGATTAAAAAAAACAAAGTGGATCTCAATCTGAAAGGGTAAATCAGACAAGAATTTTGGGGCAAAATATGCAACAGAAAGCGAATGGACACACTCAAAGGACATACTATTAATCACGGAACAAAAGTCTAGCATGCTTGTAAACATTCTTTTCTTTTTATTCTTCTTCCTCTCTCCTCCCTTCTCATTTTTACGCACACCTCTCTCTCTCTCTCCTATTTTCTCTTCTCTCTCGCCCTTCCGGCTCTGGCTGCAGATGGAGGAGGCTCGTGGGCGAGGTGGCGACGGCGTAGGGATGATCGGATGAGCGATGGGACGAGGATCGGATCAATTTTGGCGCGCTCCCGAACGGTGGATTCAAAGCCGGCGTGGCTTGTGTTTTACGATTTTTGACGTGGATTAGTCACTTCGGCGCGCGATTTCTTCTGTGGAGGTAGGGAGATGGACCACCTACCTTTCCTGCACCTTTCCTCGCAGTTTTATGCTCTACGGTGCGAGAACGAATGAGTTTAGGCTCGTTGTGATTTTTGGGAGTTCGTAGGCTTCACCGAAAAATGATGATGATTTTTGGAATGGTTAGTACCATTCGACTCCCTGGAAAGTCTGTGTTCCATTGATACTAGTTTCGTATCGATTGACGGTCATTCAGGACCGTTAGGAGCCCGGGAAGTCCAGTTACTCCATTTGGGTTAATTCCATAGAATTGCCCGTTTCTCACTGTTTCTCAGCCGATCTGACTCCCGTTGGAGTCTATGTGTTGTGTATGAGTATCACCATTGTATCCCCTTCGTTTCGGAATGAACGGGGTGTGGAAAGGCCACGATCTGGCCGATCCCACATTTTACTCGCCGTAACACCTTCGCGGTTCAACGGCAACCGCTCCAGGCGCATGGGCGGCTGGTTTCAAACCGTTTATCATGTCTCGGTCTCAGATTGATTGGTCAGTTGATTGATCGCTCTAGGGCTTGAGCGGCTAGGAGTGGTCCGTCCATCCCTCCGTGAGCGACTGGTCCTTAGCCATTCATCTTTCCTATTGGGTTGAGCGGCCAGGTTCTGCCCGCTTATCCTAGTTGACCTTTGGTCAGTAGTTATGTGTCGATTCAGATAGGCAATTTCGTCAAAACCATTCTGACCAACACTGCAGTAGGTCGGTTGGCTTGAGTGGCTACTCCTTAACCGCTCTAGCCTTTGGGCGGCCTAGCCCTAACCGTCCATCCCTTTTAGTGTCTAGGGGTCAATTCTTTTGAGCGGTTGGCCCCCAACCATTCATCCCCCTTGAATATTTCATTCTAGACCGTTCATCCCTCTTTGAATGGCATTCATTTCACCGAGCGGCCTTCTTTTGACCGCCCAGTGAGTCCTATTCGTTGTCTCGTCCGTTGGTCGTGATGGCCTCTCTCGTGACTGTCTGTCTTAGGTATGTGTCCTAGGGCGGTGTCTGAGTGTCGTTTCCTGACATTTCGATTTCCCTATATCTTGGCTTGACCTTATGGTTTGCCCATTGTCCCGTGGATGTCTCTTGATGTCCTATGAGGGCTATGACCATGATAATAGAACTAGAGCATGGGACTTGGCCACTCATCAGCACCACACTTCCCATTTATGGTAAGGAATACTACAAAGACTAGATATTATCATAAGCGGAGTCAGAGTAAGATTGGGGAATGGGCTGAGATGCCTTTTTTGGAAAGACAGATGGTGTTCTGATTGCACACAAAAAGAGAGATTCCCCCAGCTTTTTGTAGTAGCATCAGAGCCTTCAGCTACAACAGCCCCAGTGTTTCGTGCAAACACCTTAGGGGGAGGATGGTCACCCACCTTTCGAAGACATTTGCATGAGGAGGAGATCCACTAACTGGGGGAGATGTTATCCCTCCTTCAACAAAACAAACTTGACATAAGCAACTTTGGAAATGGGCAGATAAGGGTGCTTCTCAGTAAGCCAACTTACCAAGCTATAGCAGATGGTGGCATGCACTTCTCCCTCCAGAGCCAAATATGGCAGCGCAAGAGTCTGCTGGAAGTTAAAGTGCTAATATGGACAAGGATAGCAGTGTCGGTTTCAGACTCGATTTCGGCTGACGACTCGGTTTCGGTTTCGGCCGAAACCGGTTGAAAACATTAAAAAAGGCCTGAAGCATGTCCGGTTTCGGACCGAAACGGGTGGGTTTCGGGCGAAACAAACCATTAAAAAGGCTTTTTTTTTTTTGGTTTCGGACCTGCTACAGTTAACAGGTCCGAAATCGTATCGGACCCGGGTGAAACCAATACGTTTCGGCCGAAACGTATCAGTTTCGGCCAATACTGCCAACTATACACTCCTCCCCCAGCTCAAATCGGCCTTGAAACGCCTAGAATCGGGCCAAACTCGCCTCCTCAGGTTTCTACGACAATGGAGCCGCCTCTCCACAGTGCAAACACGCCAGAAATTAGCCTGATCACGTCGGCCAGCTGCTCCGGTGATGACCCGCCCCAACTCGGTCGATCCAAGGCAGATCTGGGACCTGTTTCTCCCAAATCCAATTCGGTAGGCCCGAGTCGGTGCGAGTCGCACTGAGTCATGGTTTTGATAACTGAATAAGAGTCGGGTAGGGTGAGTTATTCATCTTATTTTGCCTAACCGAGTTTGGTAGCACTGGTAGAATATGGAGAGTTATTCAGAGTCGGGTAGGGTAGGCTCGGGTTAAGATCAGGTAGCTTATTTGACCATTTTAGTTGAATAAGCTATTCTAGCTCAGGTAAGGAGAGGAATGAGTTGGTTACAACAACCAAAATTTAAGCATAATTTGAGAGGAGATCAAGCGGGAGTCGTGCGACTCCCATGGTGGCTTCCTTCTTTGTTGTAAGGAAGAGAGGGGAGACTGTTGACGCCGCCATTGACATCATGGGATGATGGTGAGGGTAGAGCCGGCGTTATCACCACCATCGCACGATGACTCTACCCTCCCCTATCAAGTGAACTCAGTCGCCTTCTTCTCCTGAATACAATCCGAGAAATATTTGCTATTAAAGTGCTCAAGAAACTCCCCCCATGTAGCATGGGCATTTGCTAAAGTCGGCTCCACCGACTCCCACCACCCGTGGGCATCACGTTCTAACTGGAATGTTGCTAGAAGTACACGCTCCTGGTCACTGCACTGCATAACCCAAAAAATCTGATCCATTTCCTTAATCCAATGTTCTACCTCGTCTGGATCCAGTGAACCACGGAATCATGGGGAATTCAAGCCTCGAAAATTCCAGGGGAGATCACCAGCTCCATGATGCGCACCTCCCTGCACCACCTGCTATAGTGCCTGGGTCAGGCCCTGCACAGTACGCTGCATCTCACGCCACTGTGCACGCTCCGCCGCCATTGAAAAAGATTCCTCAACGTGGGGAAATTAATAAGGAATGACCTATCGAAATTTCTCTTAGGGTGTATGTAGAAACTTAACCCAAGTGTCTACCCCATCTCACTGGGTTGGATCCTGAGACTTTACTAAGGTCACAGGTTCTAATGACACTTCTAGAAAACTAGGGTCTTAAGAAAACCTAGGCTCTGATATCAGAAACACTATCATGCCCCAAAGTAAATAATCAGAACGCAGGAGTTATAATAAGTCATGTCAATTAGAGCACAATTTGCCACAAGAGACTAACTATCAAAATGTTAAAATTAAAAGAAAATAACTAAAATTTATTAATAATAAAGAGAAATGTTAATTACATCATCTCGTGGACTTGGCTAAGCAACTCTTACATCAACATCCAAGGAAAAGAAAATTGACACCCTCTATGATGACTCGACAACAACTAAATAGATGGAACTATAACATCAGATGACACAAGACACGCCATGATTAAGCTGGCTCGCTCCAAAGCACTACTCTTGCCTGTCCCCATTAGTTTGCGCATCATCATCTGAGCTAACTGAAAAGGCTGGAAGAAAAATAGGTGAGCGAGAGCTCAGTAGGATTTTATATCTCTATCGCAAGGCATAGTTTAAGTGATCAATCATTTTATCATGTATAACGAAAGATGCAATAAAAGGAACGATAATAAGCAGTATAACTAGATGATAAATGACAAATCAAAGATTAGACTTCAAGGAATTGCAAGTAGAGGACAAATGCAAGTATAATGAGAACCTTTCATGTAATTGGCCGCACAAGTATGCACGTATAACAAGCCATGTAGGAGAATTTCTGGTAGGAATGAATGTCATCGACAACATGCTAGCAAGTACTCGGTGCAATGCCACACTTTGTTATTGCAAACTCTCCGGGCCACAAGTACTTTCGGATGCTCCAAGTATTAGACCGGGCCCTTTATGATGCATTGGCATTGAATGGTGGATCAAATATCCCAACTAATGGTCACTGAAGGAGTAGACTCTCTAGTCAACGGAAACGACATCTGAACTAGACAAGGTACAAGGACCGCTCCTCGCATCGGCACCGACTCACGGTAACAAGCCGAGAACAACACCTCCCGGGACCCCACGGCACCCTAATGCATGGCCCCCACATGATGCCCAACTTCAGTCAAGTCACGGGTCAGCACGTGGATTGAGGTCCACTCACTCGGGACTCGAATTGACAAGAAGAAAGTTACCGATAAGACAACACACCATAAATGGTCCACCCTGGGCCGTTCATGGGTACACGGTCAGTCGATGGGCCGCTCCAAGTACTGAGATGATCCATCACAAGCTGCTTGACAAACTGGAATGGTCTCTAACAAATCGTCCCTCAACAGACAAACACGATCTTCCCTGGACCGTGCAAAACATAAACGGTCCTCCTGGGACAGCCCCAGACAGTGAACGGTCTCCAACGGGACCATCTGACTCCTGGTCTGAACGAGAAACCACACGGTCGTCCTCAGACCGTTCAAGACGTACACGGCCCAGCGATAGGCCGCTTGAGGATTTGAGCTGTCCCCATTGGGTCACCCAGTCGCCCAATGGCACAAAAGCTAAACGGTCTCCATGTGACCGTTGGAAAATCAACGGTCCAGCTTGGGACCGTTCAGGAGGACTAAACGGTCCTTCCATGATTGTGTAGCCCCAACACTGCGCAATGGTAAAAAATTCAACGGTAACAAACACCTCGGGAGTCACGTTGACTCAATGGGGTAAACGATCATCACGTGGGCTGTCCAGGAGTGGAACAGTCGCACGATAGACCGTGTACCCTACCGACACTCCTAGGTCGATACACGGTCGAACACTGGGCCGCGCAGGGGTAGAAGCGGCTCCTGTTAGGACCATTTCTATCTCGGCAACCCGAGAATGACGAATCTCACCGAGAATCGCCATTCCACGCCCCACACACCTTCGGGTGAGAGGGAAACAAAGGGGAAGCTTGTCCCCATGATCCTAGGCACCCAATGGTGCCCTCAAACCACCGATTAATGCGGGAAAACACTAAATTGACGCTCAAAACCCCAAATCATGGATTTCTCACCCCAAGCTCAAATGGTCCCCTCTCGACCTCCCGTTGGCCTAGAAATCGCGGGAAGGCAACTACGGAGCTGGGGAATCGTCACCCTACCTCGGGGTCGCCCGAAATGTGATGGATCATCGCCGATCTTCAAAACACCACTTAAAACCTTCGTTCTTCCTGAGCTTCCCACGAGCCACGCACGCCGCCGCGATCGCCATGCCGCCATTGTCACCGCCACGTCGTCACCTCGCCGCCATCTGCAGTCGGAGGGAAGGTCACCGCATCGTCCAATGGGAGAGGGGGAAGGAGGGTGTGCCGGTTCTCCATGGGTCCTCGGTCCCCTTAGTCCCTTTGTTCTTCCCTTCCAGCCTTATGGCTTCGACCGAGATTATATAACACCTTCTGGCCAAAGCCTGGTTACCATGGACCTCCCCCACGCCATTTTTGGTGGGGAACTTCATTTTTTGGTGATAGGTAGAGGACACCACTTTCGTTCGGCTGAGGAGGCCTCGATCGAAGATGGCGTTATAAGCCGCCAACCCTTTAATCACAATGAAATCCACCATAACCGTGATGATTTGGGGCGGGGTGCCGATGGTGACCGACAGGCTGAGGGTTCCCTCGGGATAAGTTGCCTGGCCGTTAAACCCACAAAGCGGGGTTCGAATCGGGCGGAGTCTAGATGGATTCTCACCCATCTTGAGGAAACAATCACAAGAAAGGACATCAGGGGCACTACCATTGTCGACAAATATTCTGTCTACATTGCAATGGTTTATTGTGGCTGATACAACTAGGGCATCGTCGTGCGGGGTTGTTAACCCTTCCAGGTCTTGGTCGGAGAACACCAAGACCTAATGTTCGCTCACCTGCGGGGCCTTAGGGGGCTCAGAGGCCCGGCTCGCCCGCTCAGTGTGACGCTTCCTTCCTCGGCTACTGTCTCCACCTGATTTCACGTTGTCAGCAATGATGTTGATGTGGACCCCGCGAGGGATATTGTCGATCTCCTCGGGGGTGGTAGTGACTTTTTTATGCTCAGACATGTATCAGGATAACTACCCTTGGCGGACGAGGCGCTCGATCTCATCTTGTAGTTGATGACAATTGCCGGTGTGGTGTCCGTGGTCACTGTGGAATAGACAGTGCTTTTGGCAGTTGCAGTGCTTTGCCTTCATGGGCTCGGGTTGGCGGAGAAGGCCCGAGCCCTTGATATCTTCGTAAATTTTATAGACGGGGGCGATCAGGGGGGTGTACCGCTCATACCTCCGAGAGGGCTCTTTGTGGTCCCCGTCCCAATTTCGCCTCTTTCCTTGTCCGGAGCCTTGCTCGGACTGTCGCTTCTTGTCCCCCTCCTGACCCAGGCCCGTTGCACTATGGCAGGCAGTGAGGATCTCTTCGCACTTGGCGTGGCATAGGGCTAGGGTCACAAGCTCGATGAGGGAGGTGGGAGGATGAAGGACCAGCTCGCGCCGCAGGTTCTCGTCATGGGTGCCCCCGGTCAGCGTGGCTATGGCCGAGGCAACATCCAGGCTGGGGATACGTAGGGCCTCTGATTTAAATAAGTTAATATAGGCCCGGAGCCTTTCCCCCTGTTCTAGTTTAATGGCCAACAGCCCCACTACTGACCGTGGAGGACCCCTACCGATGAAGCTCTCCTTGAATACTCGCCCAAACTGTCAGAAATCACGGATGCTACCCAGGGCGAGCGCTCGGAACCATGCCTGAGTGCCCCGGACTAAGGTGGTTATGAACGCTCGGCACTTGATGGGATCAGACGTCCCATGCAAGGTCATGAGGGCATTGTAACTGTCGTAATGGTTGGCCAGGTCTCCCTGGACGTCGTACACCTTGAAGGTCGGTAGCGAGATCCTAGGGGAGATCTCGACCTTCAAGATGAGGTCGGAGAATGGGGATTGCTCCTCGTCCTCCGTGGTGGAGGTCTTTCGTAAGGCGCGAAGGGTACGCTCTTGCTCTGCGAAATGCCTCTCAATGTCTCACAGCTGGAGGGACAGCTCTGGTCGTCGCTGAGTTGAGGGGCTGTAGGGGCGCTCCTGCACGCTACCCCGACGCCCCTCGAAGGCCTCGGTCTCTAAAGGCGGCTGGCGCGCTCCGGACTTCTCTTTCCTCAGGGTGGAGGAGGCTTCTTGCTCTGGGGGACGGGCCTGTGATGGGCCACCTAACCGGTTGTGGATAATCTGCCATCCCCAGAGGATGAAATGGCCCCCTGCAGTTTGCAGGGAAGCATCTCCGCGAGGGGGGCTTTCCCGAGGAATTTGCGAATGCTCCTCCCTGGCCGCCTGGGTCCTCATAAGATCAATGAGGCTATCCAATTTCACATTGAGGGTTTGGAGGGGGTCTGCGCTTCCGATAGGGGATTGCCCCTCCACGGTGGGCGGAGGGTTGTCGCCGGTCAGGTAGCTGATGTGTGAGGGGGTGTTTCCCATAGGATGGGAAGGTGCACCTTTCTCCGTCACCACGGCTTTCCCTTTGTCGCCGGTGGCCTTCCTACTAGAACTCCTTCGCACCATGTTGGCTCTTTGTTCGATTCCCACAGATGGAGATAGATGAAGAAGGGTTATCTCGCACGATGCCTGAGCTTAGGAAGATGTCCACGTATGCTAGAACTACAAAGAGGGAAACGAGTCAGAGGTGCCCAGGGATGAATCCCCAGGGGAAACCCTTCGATGCCTAAGTCAGCGATTGAAGTAGAGCTCAGGTGCAAGGGAGAAAGGGAAGGAGATGAGGGCACTAGATTCCTCTCTAGCAAGTGGTGAAGTGGCTCTTGCTCAGGGTTGATATCACTTAATAGCGCTTACTATTAGCAGGAAGGCTTCCCAGGTATATATAGCGACCCAAAGAACGTAGGAGCCCTGTGAGGCAAGGAGTTTCATGGGAGGTTACGTCTCCTTCGTGGGCTCGTTAAGGAGCGAGGGCTCTTAATCGTCATTATCCCCACGATCTCCAGCTCTTAAAGGGTATGCAACGGTCGCATGGATAAGCTTCCGCCAGTCGGTTCGAGCATATGGCACTGGCTTCAGGGGGTTTTCCCGAGCGATAGGTACAAGGCTCGGGTGGGATGCATAAGGCCTCATAGAGGCCTCCCGATCAACCTGACGCTTAGACTTCTGAACCTGAAGGTCACCTAGGAAGCGTTTAATCCGAGTGAGTTATTGGGCTTTAATGGGCCCTCAGAGGGCTGTCACTAGTGGGAGCTGGGCCTCGTTTGGTCCGTTGGGACCTCGTTTGGCCGCTCTATTTGGGCCATAGAAATCCCCCTCTCCACTTGTCCCCCTCCTACTCCCGAGCCAAGATTTGGCTCAGTCGAGTAGCATTTGGGGTAGGTGTAAGTGGTTCAAGCTGAGTGGAGAATTTCTCTAACAGGGGCCACTTGCTGTGGCTGCCCTAGGGATGTGCCCATAATGATGATAATTCTTGTGAATTGATGTGTGGAGCCCTTTTTTTGAAGATTGGAACGTCGCGCCACTTCCCTGGGGGGTTTATAAGCATAGCGCGTGCTATCATTCTTGACCTCCGTCGTCTAGGGCTTTTTTCACCGTCTTTGTGTTTGCGAGAGGCTCATGCGCCGCGAGGTTGACCGTGAAGGGCAAAGAGTAGCGGCGGCCTTCGCGGAGCTTGCAGAGATTATGGCGGTGACAATTCACCAACTTTTGCCTCCCCCTGCGTCATCCGGCATAGTGTCCTTTCTTCCTCTTCTATCTCTCCTGGTTACTCCATAGCGGACCAGCATCCCGTGGCCGAGATGCCAGGAGTTGGGCGAGCCTCTAGGGCTTTCACGGTGCCAGCGGAACCTCGACGAAGTGAGATGACTGAGGGTGAGGTGAAGTGGCTGGAGTGTTGATATGGGCTACCATGGAAGTATTATTTTTCTCCGGCGGAGCCCGATGAGTCCAGTCTGGATATTCACTCTGGCTTCTTCTGTACCTTCCTCTTGGTCTGGAAGTGTGGGTTTCGCCTTTCTCTCCATCATTTCGTTGTCGAACTGCTTCGGTTCTACCGACTGGCTCCAGTCCAGTTGGTCTCCAATTCTTATACTTTCGTGTTCTCCTTCATCTAAACCGATACGTTTCGGCCGAAACGTATCGGTTTCGGCCGATACTGACATCTATGTTCGGGATGCCTTGAGGCGTCAATTTGAGGAGATCCTCTCAGGGAGGAAATCTACTGGAGGCAGAGATCCAGAGATAGATGGATTCGAGAAGGGGATAGGAACACTGCTCACTTCCAGCGCATTGTTTCAGGGAGGAGAGTTGATGCTATTCCTTATATTAGGGTGGAGGAGCTCAACATTTTTTCAGATGAGCACATCAGGGGACTAGCCAGGGACTACTAATCCAGGTTGTTTTCTGAGGAGGATCAATTTAGGCCCACGATAGCAGATGATCTTCTTCCCTGTCTCCCTGTTGAGAAGAGGAAGGATATCACCCAGAGCTTTACAGAGGAGGAGGTTCGCCAGGCAGTATTTCTCTTGCTGGGGACAGAGCACCAGGTCCGGATGGCTTCCCCTTGGCTTTCTTCCAGCACTGTTGGGATATCATCAGTTCCGGCCTTGTAGTAGTAGTCAGGGAGTTTCAGGAGGGGGGCACACTTGGGGGGTATTAACAAAACCTTCCGGGTCCTCATCCCTAAAAAGGTAGGAGCATAGGAATTCAAGGACTTCAAGCCCATTAGTTTGCTAAATGGCACTTATAAGATCGTTAGCAAGTTGCTGGTAGGGAGACTGGATAAAGTCATGGACATATTGGTCAGTTGCAATCAGGGAGCCTTCATCAGAGGAAGCCATTCACGATAATTTTTTGGTGGCCGATGAGTGTTTACATGCCATGAAGACTCAGAAAGAGAAGGGGAGTGGTCTTGAAGTTAGATTTTAAGAAGGCTTATGGCAGAGTCAATTAGCGCTGCTTGTTTGATGTGTTGAAGAAGATGAGTTTTGGGGATAAGTGGATTGGTTGGATCCGTAGTTGTATTTCATCTGCTTCCTTTCTAGTCAATGTGAAGTCATCTTCCTACTTCCTCAGTGGCAGAGGGCTCCGGTAGGGAGACCCTACGTCTCACCTCCTCTTTGTTCTTGTGACTTATGTCCTCAGTAGGGTGTGGCAGAGAGTAGAGGTTGTATTTTTTATTAGAGGTTTTTAGATGGTGAGAAAGGGTCTCTCGATCACGCACTTACAGTATGCTAACGAAACTATTCTGTTCTTGGCAAAAGGCGAGCAGTACCTTTATGTGGCTAGGTTGCTTTTGGAGTTGCTGGAGGAGACTACTGGTCTAAAGGTTAACTTCAACAATAGCTTACTTATTGAGGTTAATATGGAGAATTTGCCTCCTGAGGGCGGCACACATATTAGGATGCCACATAGGTGTCTTCCCCTTGTCCTACCTGGGTCTCCCTCTGTCCCCAAGTGCTCTGCGGTGTGCTGACTGGCTCCCCATTATTCAAAGTTATGAGGCAAGATTAGCTGGTGTCCCACCGTGATCGCCACAAAATTGGGACGTAGATATATTTTTCACTCCTTTCTAAATCAAGATATGGAGTAATAAAACAAACTAAGGGCTAAGGAGATAGCGCAAAGGAAAACTGTGATCGCCACCAAGACACTAGGTGCAGAAGAAGAGCACCACGTACCTTGGAAATGGGGAGACAGATGAGGCACTCGCCAATGGATGCAACGTTGGAACAGGACATAAACGGTCCTATGGAGACCACGAAAAGAGGTAGATGGCCACTCCAAAGGTCACGTACAACACTGTAGAGAAATGCAGGAACAAGGCCTGATTGATACTTACACGGTCCATGGTAGGCCGCTGATAGAGTGTGAATGGTTTGTTGAAGACCGCTCATGTCTGAAAACGGACGGAGGAAGATCGCGTAGAACCTCCAAACCCCGAGATGTGGAACTTGCTCCTCCACCCCTTCCGGCCGGCCAGAGGGGATGGGCCTCGTGCTTGGACTTCTGTTGATCTACAAAACAAAGCAATGGACAAGAAAACACAACCCAAATTAGCCCATGGATGTGTAATATCTATAGAAAGGAATGGAAGACTAACAACATAAATGAAACGGGCGATACCTGGGGGTTGGGTTTTTAACCCCTATAGGGCGTTAAAAGTAATAGCAAGGGTGGAAGAATGATAATGTCAGTGAAAAATGTGGATGAAAAGAGGAAGAAATGGTCATGCAATGGATGAAGGACTGACTAACTAAGACTAAAAAAAACACAAAGACAAGACTACTCCCTTGAACCGAAGGCTCAAATGGACATAGAGAGCCTTCCTCCCTGGCTGTGGTTCGCTCAAGAATTCGATAGCACTTCGTCGCGAATGCTGGATCTCCCCCCTTGCGACCTTGGACTAAGGGCACTATTTATAGACCCATAAAAGTCCAGTCAAAATCGAGGGATTTTCAGTGCGAATTAGGCCGAGATTCTTTCGGATAAAATGAAGATAATACTCTCAGCTTTCACCAGGATCAAACGGTATCACGTTTGGTTGAGAATCCGTGGAGAAGATGGTGAAATAATTAAGAGGTTTAACCACGGATGGAAAGAGAAAAGCCAAACAGCCTAAGGATTTCGGCCCTGAACACGGTCGAACGATGGGCACATGGTTGTCGGTGGAAATTCAAAGAAAAAGATAAATATCCAGAGATAAATCGTTGTGGGACTTTGAGAGACATAAGCGGTCTTCAAAACGACCGTCCACGTCCTACACGGTCCATCGCTAGACCGCATATAGGCTGGGCGATGGAAATTAATAAAATGGGGTAAATGAGCCCATTTACCCCAAAGACCAAGTGAAATCAAGGCCCATTAAGCCCGAACTCGAAAGCAAACCTAGCCATGGAGGAAGTACCCATAAAATAAGGAGTAGAAATCATAAGATGAGAATCCAACAATACCAGTTTCACAGATAAAGTCTTAGCAAACTTCAGAGATATAAAAGAATGGTTGGCTCTAGTGTCAAATACTACAAATGCTACTTGGAAAGAATAGTAAGAGTACCTTTGATAATACCTCCTTCCTCTGTAGCTTCGGTCTTAGTTTCTACATCTTGAAGGGCTTGAAGCTTGCCCTGCTGCTTGTGATTCCCTTGCGGCTTGTCAGATGGTGCCGAATCATTAATGAGGGGACACTCAGGGATTCTGTTGTCCCTGCTACCACATCTTAAACAAGCACCTAACTTGTGCCAGCACTCTTCCATCTTGTGACCCGGATGGTCACAGTACTTGCAAATGGCTTTAGACGGAGTAGCCGGTCTAACCTTCTTCTCTCCTTCCTTTGGTTTCTTGTTTTTAGAAAAACTCAGCCCACCATTGGGCCTCTTCTGGCCAATACCGGGTTTAAAGTTCCCGGAACTGGTAGTCTATTCTTTCTTCTTATCTCGACCTTTTATCCGGTTAGTCATCTCCATAATATCCTCCCGAACTTGTACTTTCCTCACAATCTCGGCATAAACATGAATCTCTAAAGGCGCCAGTTGATTTATGTATTGAAGCTTCAAACCATTAAGGAACCACTTAGCCTTCATTTTCTTTGTGGACACCAATTGTGGTGCATACTTAGACAACCTAGCAAACTGCGCCTCATATTCTGCAACTGATAAATTTCTCTGCTTCAAGGCAGTAAACTCGACGGCCTTCTTTTCCTGCACTCGATCAGAGAAGTACTTGCTATTGTAAGACTCCTTAAACTTATTCCACGTCGCACGATGATTCCCAAGCGCAGCTTCCATGGCTTCCCACCAAGCACGTGCATCTCATTCTAACTAGTAGGTCGCTAGAAGGACGCAATCTTGATCTCCACAGTGCATAACTTGGAAGATGCGCTCCATCTCCATCAGCCAATTCTCAGCCTCGTTTGGGTCTGAAGATCCACTAAAACATGGAGGATTCAAGCCTTGGAAATTTCGATGTAGATTTCCTGCTCCTTGCTGTCCACCACCTTGAGCCACTTGTTGTAAGGCCTGGGTCAGGCCCTGCACAATGCGTTGCATGTCCCGCCATTGAGCACGTTCAGCAGCCATCACGAAAATTTCCTATAGCACAAAGAATTAATCAAGAACGTTCTTATTGAGTCAATCTTCTTATAACTCGTTAATTAACTTAGCCCGAGTCTCTACCCAACTCACTAGGTCAGATTCTGTCTTTACTAAAGTTTCAGGTTCTATGACACTACTAGCAACCTAGGGTCTAAAGAAAACCTAGGCTCTGATACCACAAAAACTGTCACGCCCTGATGCGAAAACTCGGAACACAATAGTTTATATCAATTTGTCAGACTTGATCTCTTCATGTGCGGTTGTGGGTTCCAGTGGAGTCGACTCCAAAGACATATGGAGTCGACGTTGCTTGTACGCTTTTTAACCCTTTAGTGTTGTTGCCTATTTTTCACCGTTAACAACCTATTTGTCATATTTATCATCCATTTGTCACCATTGTTCACCTATGTGTCACCCTTATTCCAAGTTAGTCATCAATGTTGCTGCTACTGCCTTCAGCATTGGGTTTCTTCGCACATTTCCAGCCCCCATTGTCACTGTAGCTTGAAAACTCTGACTATGACTTTGACTCAGCTTGATCTTGTCTTTGATTGGTCTTGTCATTGACTTGACTTGGTCAAACTTGATTGCATCACTGTAGCTGGTCTTGAGTTTCATTGGAGTCGACTCTACTTATGTGTGGAGTCAATGTTTCTTCATGCACTTCCTTCACACCTCTGGGCTCACCTATGTTTCACCACTAAGAACCTATTTTTCACCCTTACCTAGCCATTTGTCACCCTTAATCGGATATTTGTCACCATTTTGCTTCAGCTTGGCGGGTGTTCTAGTGAGAGAATTTCTTGGTGAAACAGTGATCGCATCGACTCCATAGGCTTATGGAGTCAACATTGTCAACATGAATTGCTCCTTTTTGGCCATTCTTCAACCGGGTGACCTATTTTTCACCCTTAATAATCCATTTGTCTCCCTTATCACTTAGTTTTCACCCGTAAGGACTTATTTGCAACACTACTCACTTTTGCTGCTGCCGGGTGTTCTATTAAACAGAACTTGAGTCGTCTTCAGAGGCTTCTGAAGTTGACTTTTCTTTTGAACCTGCTTCTTTTTGCCTTGTTCAACATTTTTATGCACTGAAAAATCATTATTCCTGTTCAAAAATAATATCATTAAAAAACTTGGTTAAGCAACATTCTTTCATAATCATAACAGTCTACACACACACTTTTGTCATCATTAAAATGTAAACACCAAAATTAAGTCGGGGATCCAACAATTGGTGACTGGAAATGCGAGCTGATACACCTGTGGGATTGTGACTCCTTCAGGCGATAGGAGGGCAATGCCGACACCTCTTCCTTGGGAATTCAAAGCTCCATCAAAATGTAATGTCCACATGCGATCAACCGATTGGTTGATGGACATTAGTTCCTCATCTGGCAACTCTGATTGGACAGGATCAAATTTGGGGAGAGGATGGTGAGCAAGATACTCGGCCATGGCATAGCCTTTAATCGCCTTTTGTTGAATATAGGTGATGTCAAACTGGGATAGGAAGCTTTGCCAGTGTGCTAACCTATCAGTGAGGATGGATTTCTCCAAGAGAAACTTGATAGGATTCATCCGAGCAATTAAGTGGACTTCATGAGACAGAAAATAGTGTTTCAATTTCTTGTGTGTGGCATATATAAGCTTGTATTTCTATCTGAGAAATTAATGAAATTTATTTGGAAGAAAGAACCCTTTGAGCATTAGGCGGCCCTCTCCCTCTCTCCTCCCATTCCTCTAATCTCCAGGGTGTAAGGCCCTCCTCTATCTGCTCCTCTATCTCCCTTCCTTCTATCTCAGTTGTTGCCGCCGACGAGCCACAGCGTTCGCGATTCCGAAGTGTTGTCTCAGGGCTAGTTCTACTAAACAGAGGTTGACTACGAGATTTTTAGCTCCAAGCTCCTATATCTGGTGAGGCTAAAATTTTAATGGTAGGTTCCCCATCCCAACCAAGAACTCCACAAAAAAACCCAGCCCCAAAATCCCTCTGTTCTCATTTTTCCCGTTTTTATATTTCCTCCTGTGTCAGATCTGCCCACTATGCAAATACCATTTCAGCAAGCCTCCATTCGAGCCATTATCCCATCTAAACCTCCACCAAATCTAATGAAACTTTAACTGGAGGTTCTGTCCACCCCATCCCACGTCCCATAATTTTTTCATGAGTTTTTAACCTTTCTACAATTTTTAGAAATTCCTGCAAGCCGCAATTTTCAGTCTGTCCACTGTCTTCCAGACCTGACCCCCCTCCACTATAAACTCCCCCAAAAATCGAAACTTTCTTAAACGTCCACCAAAAAAATACCCTCTTCTTCCTTACTTCTAGATCTACAACCTTCATGTAGACCACATCACCCAGATCTATCATATACCCTGCGGTCAACCCCTATTCTTAGGAAATCCCATGTTCTACCCTGTCAGTCCCCATCCAGTGGATCAGCGACTTCTAAAATCATCCATGGCCAGAACAGGAGTTTCAAAATACCTTCTTTAGTCTGGGTTGAAGTTTTTGAAAGAGCTTTCCAACGCCACCGGCCTCGCATCGATACGACGTTGGAGCTGACCGCAGCAACAATTCTCGCCAGATCGCGCGCAGTCGAACAGCAGCTCCGGTTCGTGGACGGCATCCGGCGTTCACCCCCGGGGCAACCGCCTCGCCTTCTGCGAGCCCAACCAGCACGCCGCCACCCCCGGGACTGCCCATCCAGGGGCCATCGATGCTGCAGCAACCTCCCAGCTTCCCCGATCTGCCAGCCTAGACATGGGCCCCATGAGCACGCATGCTTGCCTTGCCAAAGCGGCCCCGAGTGCTGCCCGCCAACCCGAACGCGTCACTCCCGGATTCTATGTGTAGCCCTTTACCTCCGTGCATGGAGTGGACAGAATTCAACACTTCTGTAATAATTGTTAATTGATGTACCGAGAGTATGAGTTCGACCGGGATCGTCTTCCCCACGCCCGGCGCGTGGAGGTACACCCGCACCCCTCTTTAGTTAGTTATTTACTTATCTAGTATAGTTCTTGACGCGTTCGGGGGCTATGCCTCCCCCTCGCATTGGCTGCCGAGGGAGGGGTTCTTCCTCGCCTTCTTCCTCTTCTTCCTCGTCCTCTCCTTCTTCCTCCTCGCCTTCTTCATTATCTTCTTCTTCTCCTCCTTCTCCGCCTTCTTCTTCTCCGTTGCCGGTGCCGCCTATGGCCGGCTCTTCCTGGTCGGGCGCCGTCGCGGGGACTTCTTCCTCGGCTATCGCGAGGAGCTCCTCTGCGTCAATTCCTTCGTCGCCGGCGAGGTCTACGACCTCAGGGCCCGTCACCCGTTGCCACTTGTGAGGTCCTACCACTGGATGGATTGGGAGATGGTGGTTAGGGTTTGCACGAAGGAGGAAGGAGGGGATGAATGGATTGAATGGAGGGAAGAGGGAAAGGCTGGGGTTTTATTTGAAGCGTTTCGAAATGAAATGGCACCCTTATGAAAGCCGCTATTGGATGGATTGACACCCCTACAAAGGGTGTTCATTTGATATTTGACGACACACGTAAAGACGTTATTTTCACAAAGTCTGGGGATTTGAACCATCGTCAGGGCGTAATAAATAGCAGATTGATTGATTTGATGCCTGAATAATGAATTGGAATTAATGACTTAAGGAGAGGCGTTAATAAAGGAAAATGCAGCAAATGTTTTTTCATAATTAAAGCATAATAGTGCCAATGTGAGGGGCGTCATTTAAATAGCGCCATTTGATAAAGGCGTCAAATTTGAGTTTTAATCGTTCTTCGGAATATCATTAATCGTGATTGATGACCTTGAAGTAGGCGCTGTTTCAGTAATTAACGCCCTACTAGAAGGCGCGTTTCAGAACAGAAGGTTGAATTTTGCTGTTTTGATCCCGATGAGTATACTTTTGGGCTCAACTAAGGAAAGATTCTTTGTTTATTCAAAAGAAAAAAATCATTATTACATCAATGAGCTACTTTGGGTTTCAATCTCCTAAGAGCTATTACATAGGATTTTCATTGGTCCTTATCTTCTTCCACCCTCTCAATTGGCTGCTGGAGTTTGCTGATCTTCCAGAGGGCTTGGATTGTTTTGAATTCCTCTTCATCTTCATTTGATCTAAGGTCCCTTTTCTTGATTGGAGGAAGGTGGGAGGCATCCTCGAAGTGATGGCGAGGGAGGCCAAGTTGCGGATGGCACCAGTGTGCATTATAAAGTACTAGCTCGGTGGTGCCCACTAGTCGAAGTTCCACTCTGGTTGATAGCCGAGTCCGTATTGCTTGAATCTTCAAGAACCCCGGCACGCTAGTGAATAGATTCTTGGGCATGGTCTTCAAATGCTCTCTCCACTCCACCCCTGTCTTGATCTTGGGAATTCGATTCACCACTCTTTCACATAGCCCAAGAGATCCCGTCATATAGTGGAGTGGGCTCTACAAGGTCGATCAAATGCATATAATAATATATAGATATAGCTGTGTCTTAACCGAGCTAGCTAGCTAGCTAGCTAGTCATTATTTGCCTTTCCACATACTTAGCTAGCGGTCTGGATAGCCCATCGATGTGGCACTCCAACTGGCACTGCCTCCTAGTCTCGCTCAAGGGCAAGGGAGCTTGGGCGGTGGCCGGGATGACACTAGGATTCCTGGGCTCCGCTCGACGGTCCTAAGGATGAGGGTCCGATGACTCTAGCACTAGAGTCTTAAAATGGAACTTAGGGTGGGCCTACTTCTTGCCCGACGGTGGTTCTACTACGCTTGCAATAACAAGTCAAGACGAATTAGATTAAAGAACAAGTAAATGTCGACCCAGGCACTTACCCCTAATAGAACCCTACTACTAGGGAGGGGCATGCTCAATCCCAACGATCATAACAAGGAAGGGGTCAGTGCCTGGTCCACCTTCTGGATTGGTTCCCTACGAATCTCGTCAATTATCACCCTCTCCCTATAAGACAACGAGGACACCTCACACTGGGCATACCGGCAATTGGCATAATCTTAGGCGGCCCCCATGGCCTTCGCCAGGATGATGAACCTATCTTGCTAATGCTTTACATTTGATAAGGCCAGGGAGAAGGAAAGAAACTGCATCCCCGTTCTGGCCCTGAAGTAGAACTCTGAGTTATGAGAGCCAGAGCAGCATTGGAGATAGAAAAGATTGAGGAAGAGATTGGAAGTTTGGCAAAACCCTACCTGACCACAGTGGTAGGTGAGGGCACAGAGAATCCGCCAGGAGTTGTGGGTCATCTGCCCAGGCTGGACCCCGTAGAAATGTAGGACTTGGTTGAAAAGATCAGGGACAAAAAGACGAAAGCTAGCCCAGAAGGACTCCACTGGCACGGTGATACCTCTGGGAAAGTGGGTTACCTAGTTGCTCCTCAGCGGTGGGGAAGAGGATATCGAACTCTGGGGGAATCTGGAACCCCTCCTTTAGAGCTATGGTGATACGATAGGAGACTTGGGTGATGGGGAGACTAGAGGGAGCTTCAGAGGTACCCTGGGTGCCACCAACAATCGCCTCACAAAAACTGTCACATCCCGAGCGCGGAAGGAACCCGTTATACATGACCAGTTATATCAATCATGCCATTCAGAGCGAGAGGAATTTGACATATAGACAGAGTGCGCATATAATAACCAAAATCCACAGTATTCATTAAAAATCCCAAAGTACAACCATCATTGCATAATTCACTTTGACTCTTAGCGCTATTCTAATGATGACTAGACTCAATAAAGAGAAAAGATACAATAATCACTCAAGAAAAAGTGAAAGACTCAATGTAGATGATCTTGGACGGCTTCTAATCTCTTCACTCATGGTCATCCCTGTCCGATTTTATTATATTTAAATCAAAGGGCACGTGTCATACCTCAGACACGTTCAATGAACGCGTCTCAGATATAAGACGCGTCCAACATTTTCCAATAAAGCAACGTCGAAAGCTGTCGACAACAGGGAAAGTGATTAATTTCGGTGCCTAACCACGACTTTTGAAGGACACGTCTGGTCAACAAGACGTCTTTGTGTTTGGATTTATTTGAAACGTCAAACTGAGCGGCGGGAGCGGCGCCGCCCGCGTGCTACACGAGGCTTTCATGAAGGCATCCCGCCTCTGGGATGCGTCCATTAAATACATCCAACCATTTAGACGTGTTAAATTGAATTATTTTTCCTTTTCTCTTTTGTTTCCTTTTTATGTTTTTTGTGTACATGTCCGACAACATCAACGCGTTTAAAGAACGTGTCCCAGCTACCAAACATCAAAATTTCTTCCCCAAGATGCTGAAACATGTACGATAAATCTAAAAAATTAGAAAATCATTCAAGCAACTTCAAATGTGAAAGCCAGTCTGGGGCATCATAGTATAATATGAGATTTGCCCATTGTAATGTCAAAATTGGGGTGTCTACAGCTGCCCCGCCTTGGCGTCTATTTTGTAAGGGAATAACACTGGGTGGAATGGAATGGGAGTGTAATGGAATGAAGTGGGAATGGACTGAAAAGTAGATGCCAAGGTGCGATGAGATACGCTCTCAACATTACAGGGTTTGAATGTTTCCAGAGTTTCAACGAAACAACTTTAAAGAAGGTTCTCCATAATCAATGCTTGTTTGGATCAAATATACAAAAGGAGAAAAAAGACCAACTTCTTTGTGCGGAAGTACCCAAGTCGTAAACCTACAGATTTTACCATTGGTGAGCGGTTACCAGCCAATGTGAAAGTGCTTCGGCCAAGGTGGGTTCAATAGAATAAAAGAAATAGATAATTGATGACTAATCCAAACGAGGGTCTTTTCCAGAGAAATAGCCCAAAGTGATTTCAAGGAAACTAAGTACTCAATTCGGAATGGGATATCTCATATTGAATTAAATATTTAAGCATAATGGCTCTCACAATCGAATTAAGTGAATGATTTTCCACAATGAAATCAAGGTCCTATGTGTATGCATGCTGGGTTTAAAGAAAAAATTAAAACAAACTAAAATAGAAGATAATCAAGGATATTATTGTTAAGTTGTTAAGAATGGGTCAGGATATCGATCCGGTGAGCTGACACTGAGCCGGGGCCCATTTATCCATGCATCGACTCACTGAAAGGAACTATCATCCCCAAGCTATCACAACTTAACGGCCTATCCATGCGACCCAAACTTCTCTGAAATTATCACTATTTTTGTTAGAGGGGAACTCAAATTCCAGATTCATTCAAGTCGCATGGTCCTTGACATGTTCTAATAGCATAGATATCATATAGTAAGATGCATGATACAGTGAGTTTGATCACCGTAGTGACCAGATATGGGACATGGTGGGACAGTGGTGTCCCATTTATCTCTCTTTTTTATTATGTTTTTTGATTTTTTTTAAACGTACATAACAACCTGCACTCAATAGATAACACCATATACAACCCGACAGAATTCAAAGTGGATCAGCACACAGAGGCATTACAACAATACGAAAATGCTTTGACAAAGTCAAAGATGGCAACTCCAATTGTTTATTAGTTCTTGGTCTTTTCCCTTTCTATAAATACTCCCCCTCCTTGGCCTAAGAAAGGGCATTAAGGAGGTCTAAGGGGATTTGAAGAAAGAGGAGAGGGAGAGAGGAGAGTTTTTAGCTTTTTCGAGATGGAAGGAGAATCCTCTCGCCCTGCTAAGAGGAGCAGGCCTAGCAATGGTTTTAAGAGGCTTACCGATTTCGAGGGTCACCTGAGTGAGAGGATTCATTCACAGATGGTAAGTCGGTACCTCTTTCCTTCCACTTCTTCTATGTGAATCTTCTATTTCCTTATTCTCCTTCCTTTTCTTTTCAGCCATATCCTCTCTTTTCGAGCCTACGGAGATTTTCCAAGCTGTCTTGGCTTCCAAAACTTACTTCCAACATTACAATTGGCATGAGGACCATTATTACAAAATGGAACCTTCATGGGCTTATGGTTCACGCTAGGCATTACGATAAAATTTATATGAACTGGGCAGCCATGGGTGCGTTGGTAGAGATTTGGCACCCTCAGACTCATACTTTCATTTTTCACACTTTTGAAGCAACCATCCTTCTCGAGGAAGCAGAACTTCTGCTTGGTTTGAAAAAGTTCCAAAAAGATGGCAAGATAAAGATCCTGTGCATGCGGAAGAAGACAACCTCCGAGGAGGTGCTCGGAAGCTTTATGCCCTCTGGAGCCATCAAGGGCGTCCAAACTCAAAAAGCCATCAATTTACTGAAGCTTGCAGAATGGACCATGAATGCCCTAAAGGAGTTGACAAGTGATGATCATTTGGAAGTACTCATGAGGGGGTTTACAATCTGCTTAGCTGGAGCTCTCCTCTTCCCTTGCACTGACAACATCGTGGAGGAGGGTCAACTAGGAGCGATTTTTAGCTTTTGAGAGGGCAAAAGAGTGGGGCCCGCCATCCTTGCCTACATCTATAGCAGTTTACGGCCTCCAGCATGGGCCGACTTCCTTATGGGTGCATGCTCCTTCTCAACTGTTAGCTCAACCTCCATTTCAAATTTGTCCACTGTGAGGGAGTGCAGGCTCCCTCAAGAATCTTCCAGCGAAGCTCCCTTTCTTACATGGCTGATGTGTTGGGCTTTGGTGGGAATGCGATTAATCGCATGCCCCGGCTGAAAACATGTGGAGATTAGCGGACCCACTTCGGCACTATGGTGCAAAATTTGTTCACTTATACACTAGCATGCTTATTCCGACATGAACTTCTCACAAGGTATGCTCTTGATGCGGAACTCTAACTCATCGGCGCTACTGAATTTGTTCTTTATAGTGCGCACCGATGCCATTCTCAAATCAGCCTCCCTCGTCATTCTCTCCCTATGCTCTCTGACTCTCCTTTGATTAAGGAAAGAAAGTTGGGCACGGAAGATATGAAGGACATGAAGGCGATCAAAGCATCGTGCAAGACAAGCATTCCATGGAAGACGGTGGTGTATGTAGAGGAGAACCGGGAGCCATGGAGGGCTTATGTAACTGAATTGAGGAAATTGAGGCTTGAAGTGCCCAAACCCTGATGTGCCTTATTTCTCTAAACATGGAATAAACATGAGATCTTAATGCCTGTGATCATTCTCTTTTTCTCTTCTCCCTATCTCCTTTTTCTTTTTTTTTTGAGACCTTTATGAATGGTTTGTGTATATATGTATACATATGTATAATCTCTCTTTTTTGATTTTATATGGACTCATCTAAGAAGAAAGACGCTTCACTTGAATGCGTCTTAGCACCTTGACATTTCTCTTTTTTATTTTTTCTCTTAAACGTGACTAGGCGAAGAGACGAGTTAATTGGACACGTCTTGGCACCTCGACGCGTCACAAATTCGAACACCATAACTGTTGTCCACCCGCGGCAGCCCTCCTTCTTCCTTGTTCGCACGACTGAAGCCAACCCCTCCCCATCTTCTTCCTTTTCTACCAAAATCCTTTTTTTATGTGCTAATGGAGTATGGAGGCCCTAGCCATGGTGGAGGGAAGCAAAGACGCACCACCCGTCGCTCGAGGAGGACTGATGACCGTGTGGAGGCGACTTTAGAGGAGGGAGAGCCTCCATTCACTTCTCCACGATGATGAAAAGGGTGTACAGCGCGACGAACCCGACGATCGAAAAGGGGACTTCGAGTAAGTCAGAAAGGTAGGACTCAACCAAAGAACTCGAAACCAAGCCTTGGACATGCTCCAAAAGGTGACATTAAGCGGGAGCAATTCAAATCCAACTCCTGGCAAAGCCAAAAAGAGGGCGAGGCCAAGGCGGAATCCCCCAAGTTAAGTCCACACAAACCAAGGAACAAGCAGACAAGAAGCCCGAAGCAGTATCAACATTTCAAAACTCCGGTTCTTATATGACCGAGTTCCAAGAACCGTCACCCAAAATAATCAAGCAAGCATTCAAGTCACCCTCCAAATACATAAAGGAGAGACTGACTGGGTGAAGGTGGTCCCAAAGAAGCATGGTCACCCTCAACCCCCTAAAAGACAATCCCGATTCAACAACTTCAAATCTGGAGGCATCTCCCAGCAGCCTGCAAAGGCAAAAACTCCTCCGAATGATCTAGCGTAAGTTAAAAGGCCGGATTCGAACGAGAAAAATGATTTAAAAAGAAGACTAAGGAAGCAAGCATCCTCTTTAATGTGGCTATCATGTTTGGGTGTCTCACCCCACCGGGGAATGCCAAGAAATCTAAGACTGCATTAAAACCATTATGCAAAAGGAAGAAATCGATGCCCAAAGAAGCTGCGTGAAACAAAGAAACCGCAGACAGGCAATCGAAAAGCTGCTGAGCCAAAGCCGTCCCACAAAGAAAGGAAAGAAAGAAAGGAGAAAAAACCCTGCTACTTCTGTTGGTGCATTTTTGCGACTCTTCAATGAAACTCAGCCTCAAGTCGACTTGGTGGAGCGGGTCCATGTCACTTCTCTGAAGTGGCGTGCGCTCTCCTGAGTTTCCTCCTAGAGATTACCGAGTCAAGAAGTATCCAATTTAACCAAGCTGAAGGAAGAAGTCAGATGACCTGGCGTAAAGTATATGATAGTACAAAACGTCGGTCCGAACTCAAATGCTAAAATTTGCGCAGAAGTGATGACAGTACCGCACAAGATTGAGGTACCGTGGCAACATATAATCCATTCCAATCTCACTTCCAGGATGACATCGTACCCTGGAGAATGTCTATTCAAGTGAGAATCTAGACTAAACTCCCGGCCATGTCATTGAAATTAAGGGGGTAGAAAAATTGGTAAATGCACGGGCCATCCGCCGTTACCTTCGGCTCCGACGGACGTCCTGTGGGGGGTATTTGTTGACCCTATAAAATATCTTTCATATCTTCTGAATTTTTGAAGAAAGATCCATATGAGGATGTGTACTTTGGTGCATAAAACTTGTATAAATTGACACCGACATGTTCTCACAAGTAAAAAGACAAGGAAAGATGAAGTTTTTTTAAGGTTGTACAGAGCCTTTGCTCCACCACCTTCCAAGTCGGGGTTCTCAACCTCCACCCTTTCCGGCCGGCCAGAAAGGATGGGCCTCGTGCTGGAGGGGGCCTCATCAGCCTCTTGGGTGGCGTCTCTGAGTTCTTGGTATTGGTTTACCGGTATCCAGATCTCCGGGCCGTTACATGTCCAAAGGCTATAATACATGTGCGTCGACCTTACGTTGGACCTGCTCGGACCTGTCAAAGGTTACACTACATGTGCATCGACCTTACCTTGGACCTGCTCGGACCTGTCCAAAGGTTACACTACATGTGCTTCGACCTTACCTTGGACCTACTCAGACCTGTCAAAGGTTACTACATGTGCATCGACCTTACCTTGTATCTGCTTGGACCTGTCCAAAGGTTACACTACATGTGCTTCAACCTTACCTTGGACCTGCTCGGACTTGTCCAAAGGTTACACTACATGTGCATCGGCCTTACTACTGCCTGGACCAAATGTGTATCGACCTTACTACTGCCTAGACCAAATGTGCATCGACCTTACTACTGCCTGGACCAAATGTGCATCGACCCTACTATTTCCTGGACCATATGTGTATCGACCTTACTACTGCCTGGACCAAATGTGCATTGACCTTACTACTGCCTGGAACAAATGTGCATTGACCTTTCTACTACCTAGAACAAATGTACATCGACCTTACTAAGGACTGCACCAATGTGCATTGACCTTACCATGGGATCCGCTCTAACCTGCCTAGAGACTGTACTGACCATTCTGGGGGCTACACTGACCCTATAGACTCAGGGGAAACTCATGGAAGCCTGAAACTTGGTGAATAAAAAATTTCAAAGAAAAAAAATGAACATGATGGTCATCCTCACATGCCCTTAGTCCCTCTTTACAATGTAGAAAATATATTTTGAAAACTATTCTAATGCATCATTGACCCCTAAAGTTTAAGGTTAGGTGCCTACCTTGAAATGTTAGCTGACGATCTAGGGATAATATCCACACCCTAGA